>VYZN01000034.1:760243-777274 GCA_009761285.1 Aphis glycines
CCATTCAATTAAGATATTAATGGCGGCAATGCATAACATAACTTTATAAATAATGTTTTTAAATACGATTTTTAAAAATTGGAAATCATTATTTTTGCTTAAAATTGTAGGTAGTTATACTGTAACAACTTTTATTTTGCTAATAAATGATTCAGTATTTGTCTAACACATTAAAACCTTTTACCATTCAATTAAGATATAAATGGCAGCAATGCATAACATAACGTTATAAGTAATGTCTTTATATAAGATTTTTAAAAATTGAAAAACATTATTTTGATTTAAAATTATAAGTAGTTTTACTGTAACAACTCTTATTTTGCTAATAAATGATTCAGTATTAAACTCACACATAAAATGCTTTTACCATTCAATTAAGATATAAATGGCAGCAATGCATAACATAACTTTATAAATAATGTCTTTGTATAAGATTTTTAAAAATTGAAAATTATTAGTTTTGACAAAAATTATAAGTAGTTATACGGTAATAACTTTTATTTTGCTAATTAATGATTCTATATTCGTCTCACACATTAAAACCTTATAAAATTCAATTAAGATATAAATTGAGGCAAAGCATAACATAACTTTATACATAATGTTTTTATATACAATTTTTAAAAATTAAAAATCATTATTTTTGTTTAAAATTATAAGTAGTTATACCGTAACAACTTTTATTTTGCTAATAAATGATTCAGTTTTAAATTCACACATTAAAACCTTTTATCATACAATTAAGATACAAATGGAGCAAAGCATAACATAACTTTATAAATAATGTTTTTATATAAGATTTTTTAAAAATTGAAAAACATTATTTTGGTTTAAAATTATAAGTAGTTATACTGTAACAACTCTTATTTTGCTAATAAATGATTCAGTATAAAACTCACACATTAAAAGTATTTACCATTCAATTAAGATAGAAATTGAGGCAAAGCATAACATAACTTTATAAATAATGTTTTTATATACAATTTTTAAAAATTGAAAATCATTATTTTTGTTTAAAATTATAAGTAGTTATACCGTAACAACTTTTATTTTGCTAATAAATAATTCAGTGTTTCGTATCACACATTAAAAGCTTTTACCATTCAATTAAGATATTAATGGCGGCAATGCATAACATAACTTTATAAATAATGTTTTTATATAAGATTTTTAAAAATTGAAAAACATTATTTTGGTTTAAAATTATAAGTAGTTATACTGTAACAACGTTTATTTTGCTAATAAATGATTCAGTATTTGTCTAACACATTAAAACCTTTTACCATTCAATTAAGATATAAATGGCAGCAATGCATAACATAACGTTATAAGTAATGTCTTTATATAAGATTTTTAAAAATTGAAAAACATTATTTTGGTTTAAAATTATAAGTAGTTATACTGTAACAACTCTTATTTTGCTAATAAATGATTCAGTATTAAACTCACACATAAAATGCTTTTACCATTCAATTAAGATATAAATGGCAGCAATGCATAACATAACTTTATAAGTAATGTCTTTATATAAGATTTTAAAAAATTGAAAATTATTAGTTTTGACAAAAATTATAAGTAGTTATACGGTAATAACTTTTATTTTGCTAATTAATGATTCTATATTCGTCTCACACATTAAAACCTTATAAAATTCAATTAAGATATAAATTTAGGCAAAGCATAACATAACTTTATACATAATGTTTTTATATACGATTTTTAAAACTTGAAAATCAGTATTTTTGCTTAAAATTATAAGTAGTTATACTGTAACAACTTTTATTTTGCTAATAAATGATTCAGTATTTGTCTAACACATTAAAACCTTTTACCATTCAATTAAGATATAAATGGCAGCAATGCATAACATAACGTTATAAGTAATGTCTTTATATAAGATTTTTAAAAATTGAAAAACATTATTTTGATTTAAAATTATAAGTAGTTTTACTGTAACAACTCTTATTTTGCTAATAAATGATTCAGTATTAAACTCACACATAAAATGCTTTTACCATTCAATTAAGATATAAATGGCAGCAATGCATAACATAACTTTATAAGTAATGTCTTTATATAAGATTTTTAAAAATTGAAAATTATTAGTTTTGACAAAAATTATAAGTAGTTATACGGTAATAACTTTTATTTTGCTAATTAATGATTCTATATTCGTCTCACACATTAAAACCTTATAAAATTCAATTAAGATATAAATTTAGGCAAAGCATAACATAACTTTATACATAATGTTTTTATATACGATTTTTAAAACTTGAAAATCAGTATTTTTGCTTAAAATTATAAGTAGTTATACTGTAACAACGTTTATTTTGCTAATAAATGATTCAGTATTTGTCTAACACATTAAAACCTTTTACCATTCAATTAAGATATAAATGGCAGCAATGCATAACATAACTTTATAAGTAATGTCTTTATATAAGATTTTTAAAAATTGAAAATTATTAGTTTTGACAAAAATTATAAGTAGTTATACGGTAATAACTTTTATTTTGCTAATTAATGATTCTATATTCGTCTCACACATTAAAACCTTATAAAATTCAATTAAGATATAAATTGAGGCAAAGCATAACATAACTTTATACATAATGTTTTGATATCAGATTTTTAAAAATTGAAAATTATTTTTTTTGACAAAAATTATAAGTAGTTATACTGTAACAACTTTTATTTTGCTAATAAATGATTCAGTATTCGTCTAACACATTAAAACCTTTTACCATTCAATTAAGATATAAATGGCAGTAATGCATAACATAACTTTATAAGTAATGTCTTTATAAAAGATTTTTAAAAATTGAAAAACATAATTTTGGTTTAAAATTATAAGTAGTTATACTGTAACAACTCTTATTTTGCTAATAAATGATTCAGTATTAAACTCACACATAAAATGCTTTTACCATTCAATTAAGATATAAATGGCAGCAATGCATAACATAACTTTATAAGTAATGTATTTATATAAGATTTTTAAAAATTGAAAATTATTAGTTTTGACAAAAATTATAAGTAGTTATACGGTAATAACTTTTATTTTGCTAATTAATGATTCTATATTCGTCTCACACATTAAAACCTTATAAAATTCAATTAAGATATAAATTGAGGCAAAGCATAACATAACTTTATACATAATGTTTTGATATCAGATTTTTAAAAATTGAAAATTATTTTTTTTGACAAAAATTATAAGTAGTTATACTGTAACAACTTTTATTTTGCTAATAAATGATTCAGTATTCGTCTAACACATTAAAACCTTTTACCATTCAATTAAGATATAAATGGCAGCAATGCATAACATAACTTTATAAGTAATGTCTTTATATAAGATTTTTAAAATTGAAAAACATTATTTTGGTTTAAAATTATAAGTAGTTATACTGTAACAACTCTTATTTTGCTAATAAATGATTCAGTATTAAACTCACACATAAAATGCTTTTACCATTCAATTAAGATATAAATGGCAGCAATGCATAACATAACTTTATAAGTAATGTCTTTATATAAGATTTTTAAAAATTGAAAAACATTATTTTGGTTTAAAATTATAAGTAGTTATACTGCAATAACTTTTATTTTGCTAATAAATGACTCAGTATTAAACTCCCACATTAAAACCTTTTACCATTCAATTAAGATATAAATGGAGGCAAAGCATAACATAACTTTATAAACAATGTTTTTATATAAGATTTTTAAAAATTGAAAATCATTATTTTTGCTTAAAATTACAAGTAGATATACTGTAACAACTTTTATTTTGCTAATAAATGATTCAGTATTCGTCTCACACATTAAAACCTTTTACCATTCAATTAAGATATAAATGGAGTTAAAGCATAACATAACTTTATAAATAATGTTTTTATATAAGATTTTTAAAAATTGAAAATCATTATTTTTGCTTAAAATTACAAGTAGTTATACTGTAACAACTTTTATTTTGCTAATACATGATTCAGTAGTAAACTCACACATTAAAACCTTTTACAATTCAATTTAGATATAAATGGAGTGAAAAAAACATAAAATAACATTATATACAATATTTTTATATAAGATTTTTAAAAATTGAACAACATTATTTTTATATAAAATTAAATGTAAATAACCATTTTTTTTTATATATGTTTCTATTAAAAATCAAGTATTTATTTCACACATTTGTGACATTCTAAACATTTGAATCACTAATTGTCTTCAAATTCCATGAAAAAACGATGTACTTATTGCCTATTCACCGTTGTCTAATTAATGTGTAATATGCTCATTGTGCTCTAATGCAAATGTGCCAGACAGTTTTCTAATCTCATTTGTGGGATCATTATAAATATTTGAATTTAATACTCATAATGTCATAAATTTAGGAAACGGATTTAAATGCTCTAAAATGCTATAAAAATGTGCTCAATAAGTACATTGTAATGCACTCATAAGAGATTTTTTTTTTTAATGCTATTAAAATTATTTTTAATTAATTTGTTTTATTATATACATTTTTGAAGTGAAACTTCTATACGCGCGCAGGGATTAAATTTTCAAGGCTACGACACTCGAGCCTTTAGACGAAAATCTCTCACGATTTACAAGGCTATGGCTGTATATATATATTTTTCATTATGATTATCGACGGTCAACGGCGTCGGTGCCGTGTTCTGTTCCTGACTCGATTGGCTGGCGCTCTCCGGTCCGTCAGGTTAGTATTAATAAATTTTGTTATGTGCAAATTGGTATTTTATGGTTTTTTCGAAAATATAATCGTTATCTCTGCTTTATTGTGCGTAGAAAACGCTGTACGCATTTGTAAATTATAACCGATAGTGAAATAATAATTAATATTATCACCAAATTCAATTTGAGTTGTCGTTTAATAGCAGTTTCTATAGAATTATTGATATTATTATATTTGTCTAATAGGTATAAAAAAAAACACATATTGTATTAAGTCCTTAAGAATATCTTTTTCTATTACTAAGTATATTATTTCAAAAACGCTTAAAAATGTTACAAATTAAAATTATATCATATACCTACTCGATTGCATGTAGAATTTGACATAAAAAAATAAAAATAGTTTTTATGTATGTTTTATATTTTTTAATTTAACTACTTTTTATTAATATAAACATTATAATTTCGAGCCATATACCGATAATAACTAATAAGGATCACTGGAAATAGATATTTTAACCTATAACCTGGAACGTAATTACGTCATAACGTAATTATGTTTGTGCTTATGATATATCTGAATGATTATTATTGAGATGTGTTAATATAACTTAAATTGGTGATATTTACTACTAATAGACACCCGCAATGTAGTATAATGTGCGCGGGTGTGACGCGTTTGTGGATTTTTTACCTTTTTCTTTTAAAAAGAACGATTGTACTTTTTCTCCTAGTTAAACTTAAGAAAACACAACATTGTGATTGCACATTTTGTGCACATAGAAAAATATAATTTATTATAATGTTGGTTTTAAAGTATTTCACAATATTGTGCTTTAAATATCATAATGTCTACAATGATTTGCTTACACTATACCATAACTTAGTATACTAATGTAATATAATTAAATATGAATAAAGTATGCACATTATATTAGGATTGATGTATCGTATACTATTTTATGAAATTTATAGTAGCCGTAAATAATTGAATTCAACAGTATTAAATGTAATGTGTGTTTGTGTGTGTGTGTGTGTGTGTGTGTGTGTGTGTGTGTGTGTGTGTGTGTGTGTGTGTTTTTGTATTTAAGCGTAAAGACTTAACGACAGTAATCGTGTTTTGGGCGCCCGACAACACGTTCCGTTGACCGTTACGGTGTACCGGTGTACGTTAGGTACCTACCTACCTGTTTTATAAACCATTGTCACAGCAGACGGTCGACAAAATACACATTAAGGTTAAGGTACAAGACGATATTGTAGTATTTTATAACATACGAGTGTAGGTACATCATTATGTAGAATATACATATATATAAAAAATAATATATAATAAAGAGCTGGAAATACTGCGCAGTTTCTCGACTTGCAGGAGAGAAACGTATTGTAATAATATATTGCAGGATGCGTATTTTAGTTGTTCGATTTCATTTTTGAGCTGAACTGTGACCCAAATCGTACACGTGTGTCAAGCGTTTCCGTCCCTTTTGTGTCCTAAGTGATTTATATGGCTTACCGTCATCCTCGCCCACAGTCCACAGACCACTCAGACCTTCAAACCTACTGCAATCGAAATAAAAGAATAAACGATAATAAACATAGAATATTGGAATATACTCGAAGAGACGGTATTGCCACCAAAATACGAGACCGCGTCTACACTACAGCTATTTGTAATGAAAATTATATTTATCTTATTCGAGTGTCATCATGAAAATATAATATAACAATTGCTGTGTTCGAAATAAAAAATTAAAATATCAGGTGCACCGTAACTGCGAATGCATTGTGGTAATTTTATAATACATCACCTCAACCTTAACTCCGCACATTTCTTTTTCATTTTTTTTTTTTTTGTTTAAGTACAATATATTGTGTAAATAAAGGTTAGAAACCAATTATATTAAATAAGTATAACCGGAAACTGCATAATCTAAAATACGTATCACTAACATTATTATTATACCAATCATTTTAAATTTAAGTAGAAATAATTAAAATCTATAATTATCTAATAATAATAATAATTATAATAGTATATAGCCGATATAGAAACAAGTCGAATATTATGTCTTTAAATTGTCTCATATAATATTATTTGATGAATTATAGAGCAGAATATTAAACTATACGCGTAATTTAAGTAACGAAAACGAGTACCTACTTTAATAAGTAACTTCTGTTGACGTTGTAGAAATAATAATATAACAAATACATTAAAACGTTGAAGGCCTAAGGTTAAACTAAAAAACCAATTAACCGTTTAAGCTTAATAAATTGTAATATTATATTATGTAGGTAACAGATGGTATGTCGATGATGGTGATGGCCGTTGAACAAGTAGCTACCCGCTGCCAAACCACCGTGGACGCCGACGACGACGTCTAATGTCAAAAAGAGTACATAGCGACGGAGTCCTGGTATCGCGGTCTTAATTTCAAAACCATACACAGCACAGTAAATCGGCCAAACAAGCGTCTACTTCGCAAAGGTCCCACACACAACCACACTGCAACGGTGGCGATATAGCGCTAAAATGGGACACAATATTTTTACCGCCACTGTTGCAGTACCTTTGTATAATAAACGTTTTTGTATTCATTTTTTTACGTATATAATTGGAAATGGAAAATATTTCTGTGTTCGAGCGTAAAATTTCTTCGAGTGACTTATTACAAATGACTTTCTGGTTCACTCCAATGTAAGTACGTTTTAAAACAATTTAATACAAAAAAAAAAAAAAAACTAAAAAATATATTTCAGCATGCCTTACATGGTTTTATAACTGTTTAACATTTTAGTGGCTTCCGTAATCTATAATACGGATCTATCAGTAAATTTATGAATTCACAAGTGGTAATTTTATAAAATAAACACTATTATCAATAACGACAGTTTAACTATAGCTAAAACTACTATGAAAATATTCGTTAATCTTAAAATAAATACATTACATCAAAATTTAAACTAAATGATTTTTTTTCATATTGAAGACATTTTTAATACATTTTGTGAATGATAAACTATACTATACTTCATTTGGGAACATATCTTACATATTATTACCGATTTATATTCTAATTAATGAACATAGTCAATTTATCCATGTGACTAAAAATAATTATATGTAGGTATTTGTTAATGGACAAAATAATAGGTAACCAAATATTTTATTTGGTCAGATTTAAATAACTGTTTGCGGATTTGATAAAATGATACATAACTGTGACACAGACCACACATGTGTAACAGATTTACTAAAACAATCTATAACTAACTAAACCACCTCTATGTGATACTTATACCTCTGAATTCAAAACAGAAATGTTGTAACCCTCATTTTTCAAAAATCTTTCGTTTTTCGTATGTGGAACCCCACCAAAATGACTATAATTTGTAACAGTCTCACGCAAAATATTAAAGTTAAAAGTTCTGGAAAGTTGTACTTGAAGTCAGGGTGTATTGCTTACACTTCAAAAGGTGTACTAAAAACTGAACAAATATTAAAACAAACATATTTCTCAATTCCAGTAGACTATCTCTTATGAATTATTCATGCTGCAATTTTTTCAAATTTTCCTAGCAGCCCTATCCCAAACCTATTCACTTCAATGAAATAAAAAATAATACATTTAAATAAGAAGCATTCAATAAAATAAATAATTATAATAATAATATAAGCAATTAGACCAACTAGATGTGTTATTAATTCTTTTACTGTTGATAAAACGTATGAATTCATACATCCGCAGAACAAATATTTATTTGTCATAACTCATAATAATATAGTATTTTTAATAGATTTTATAGCAAAATTGTATTTAAACAAGAAGTTAAGATTCTTGTACACATTGATATACCTAATATTATGCAATTGTTAAATACCGTTCATAACATAAAATTATTTTTCAGAAGTTAATAATCAGTATGTATGTAGTTTGTTCATCTTACTTTTTTCTACACTTATACATTGTATACCTACTATACTTATCTTATTTTATAATATATTCATTAGTTATTAATATTAACATAATTTAAATAATCAAATGTATAATTGTATTGAAATAAACACCTTATTTGTAAATTCAATTGTAATCGTTATTTTCAAAGTAATTTATTACAAATTTGTATAGTTGTGTTCTATAGGTCTAATATATCTAATAATCTAATAGTGTATCTAATATACTACTTATTTTATGAAATAAGTTTATTTTTAACACAATAAACAATATATATTATATACAAATTATGTTTAAATGCTTTTCAAGGGATTGTTATTGATGTTTATACAAAATTAGAAGTCTCTATTTTTGTTATTTCATGTTCAAAATCCATAAAAATGTTTTTTTTTTCACTTATTGATTTGTGAATAATTGATATAATAATTAATTATCAAAAATCTTACCTTATTTATTAATATATTCAACTCTCCTCTTCAACTTGTATACGAGGTTTTTTGCTCTAAAACCAGTCAAGTTTTTAGATTTAAAAAAATTGTTTTTTACTCACAACTGCAACTAACATATTTATATGGTAATGCATGGCTGTTTGACTATTTTTTTAAATATAAAACTATAATTTCTAATCATATTATGTGTAAAAATGCGCAATTATTAAATTTTTAATCGTTAAAAAATCATTCAATATTACACAATTGAAACTTTTACCATTGATTTAAGAATAAAATTTAACATTAGCAATAATAATTATTAAATTCACCGTGTTACTAGCGGTACATGTAATGTGGTATAATAAGATAAACTTTTGATATGGAATGTTTTCTTAGAATTTATTGAAGTACCCTAGTAGAAGATTGGATATAATTTTCATACAACATTTTTATTTTTATAATCAGACTTTATTTTCTCAAAACATGCACTTTAATTTTAATGTTAAGAAGTAATATAAAAATAATAAAAAAAAAACATATGTATGTGTCGTAGGCATATAGTCAAAAAATTAAATTCTTTTACTATAACTATTCCTACGACATATATAATTTTATTAATAAAAAAAGTATAATTATTAGTGATGGGAAATTTCTTTATAAAAATGAACTCGTTCAAGTTCAAGGCATTAAACATGAACTAGTTCATATTATTATCATGAATAGTCATGATGATGATAAGGAGTACCTATCATAATCACGTTCAAAAATATTTCTAGAAAATTGAACTTGTTCATGTAAAGTTCACGTAAACGCATTCTTTCCCATCACTGGTAATTATACTTACATTTTATCAGCCCATTTTGTAATTCCTTCATAATATCTCAACACAAGTGATTGACAATTTTCATTGGCATATTTAGTCCTAACAAGTGTTGTTTTTTCGACACCTTCCCACTTCATTAGGAAATACAGACTGCCATCGATTTTCATAACTGTGATTATTTTTTCAGCTTTGAGTCCATGTTTGAAACCATTAAGATACGCGGGCTGCTTATCTGACATTTTATTAAGTTTCTCCAACATTTTTTTCTTGTCCATGATATTCTGTTAAGATAAAAATGTAAATGTATTTAATTATTTTATTAGTATTTTCTACATGAACTAACAAGTAAAATTATTGGTCTGATAATTTAATCTTTATTTTTAAAAATTGAATTGTATTATAGGCACAAATTAGGTACTGAGAGTTCAGGACTACATGATCCACTTTTTCTATTATTCAAATCACTAAAATCATTACAATTATTTTTATTCAATTAATTAAATTTTAAGAAGGGCTGATTTGCACTATAGAAATAAAACAAATTTAAAACTTGATAGTGAATATTTTGTAAATAGTACCTAGATACTGACTCAGTTTACGCATTGTTACTAAAGTACATTTTGATATCTTATTGTGATTTACCTATTGAATATAATACGGTATTAGATCATATTGGTATTTTTATAAAATATTAAATTTTCATAAAAAAAAAAAAATTACACAGAATTTAAAATTTTAGCTTGGATTATAAGTAATAACAAATTGTAAACAAGAAAACAATATAACACCCTAGCTCAATTTCATATGACATTTTCTGAAAATTTTCAAAAATAAGAAAATCACAAGTTTCAAGTACCTATTATGTATAGCAAAACATTTAAAAAAATCCAATTTTATTAGGAAATAGGTTTGAAAATGTATTATACAAGATTCTTCATCAGTAAACCATACTGAATCTGTAAACATATTATAATATTGATACTGAGAAATGTCAGATAACATTGCTGTAACGATTTATACATTTTGAAAGTATCATTGGATTATATACTTCATTAATTATTTATTTATGTGTTCGGCTCCAAAAATATTGGTAGATAATATAAAATAATATTATATTTGTTTTGTATTTTTATGTAATTGTGACGGGTATCCTATGATATCTATTCAGTGGCAAATGTTTACCTGGAGTATGGGCATGCTCATTTACCATAATGCATTATAATTTATAGTTCTATTTAATTTATAATTGACAAACAATACATAAATTTTGATTTATTTATAAATTAATAAAAATGCATACAATTGCCACACACTCTTACATGTAAATTATATAAATCATTGTCGGAGCACGACCCATATTGAGCATGCTCAGGGTGGTTTGTACTGTGGCTGATGGTTGAGCGAGTCTCAGAATAAAAAATATTTTACAGCAATAATAAGCGTTGCATAGCTTGCGCACACAGCTATCGCATGCTCTGTTAATAAATGCTACGATCAAAATAAACATAAACTTAATAAAATAAATAATAACTTGATTTTTACATGTAAAAATTTTTTAATATAGAACTAGAAGTTGTTCGTACGATACAATTGGAAACAGAACACCGTTTGGGAATTTGTAATGACAAAGGTGAAAGATAAGCAATATATGCATTATGCAAAGCCAATCAACAACTACAAGTAGAACAACGGTTTTTGATAAAACAATATTTAGGTATGCCATATCAAGAACTTTCACGCAAACTAGTAAAATATTGAGTAAAAAACACAAGACAATGTTATATCGATGGAATGAAGTGACATTATAATAAGCAACAATACCTGCTACAAGAGTGACTATGAAAAGTATATTTTCCAACTTCAAAGACTGCTCAAATTATGTCGGCCAGGTGTAACAGATTATTGCCCCAAAAATCTGGATACACTTGATTTTCTTTATAAAAAATATGTAGAATCACTTTAAACACAACTAAATCAACTTGTTAATTTTTAATATTATTTAATAAAAGAAAAGTTTTTTGTATCTTTCAAAATAATATATACGAGTGACAGGTCGTTCATGAACGAGTCGTTACAAACGAATGAGTCAGACCGGGGAATGATCAGGAACGATTCCACCCGATTATTTTTTTTCGTTCCATTTCGTTCCTACCTTCCACCCGTTAAATATACATCTACCGTGATTGAGACCGAAACAAGACGTAATATTGTACAATTGAATAGTGAATACTGATAAAAATCCTTCGTTATCTCGATTGACGATTATCGAATATTGATTAACACCACGGAATAAGATAATAAAGAATAAAATAAAATATTCTTTGATTATTTTATTATGTTTTTTGTTAATTAGGCTGGCATATAATATGCGGTCTACCGCAAATTAATTAAAAATTATATCATAATATTATAGTATAGTTATTATTGTAGTAGTAATAAGTATCTAGAAAAAAATTCGGGATGGGTCGGTTCTTAAAAAGTTATTGGTTCCGGTTCTTGTCCGGTTCCAAAATATCCCTCTTCGGTTCTCGATACCGGTTCTTCTTTAAAATAAATCTTAAGATTAAGAATAGTAATTAATTAGCATCTTGTATAATACTACAATTTATAATTATGTATACTTATGAGTTAAATATTAAATATTAAATATTATATTTATATAGTGTGTCCCGTTTTATATGTACCACTAAGTATCTCAGCTCAATGGCCTTAGATCGAAAAACGGTTTGCTGTGGTATACAGGTGGTACTGAAGTGCACATTTTCGGAAAATTTCAAATTTTGAACTCCTTTGCTAACGCGCATGCACAATACAAATACAATTTTTTTGAATAGCAACTTTTTTTATTGATATCAGATATGGGTAAATAATTGTTTTCTTTAATTAATTTTTATTTAATAATGTTTCTTACAAAAATTGTTATTAGGTAATAATTATTAAGATGTATAACGTACATCGGAAATGTGCGCAATACACATTATAAAATTGTTCGGACTACAATATTTTATACGGACATTCGACTCCGGTTAACTAATAAATTTTATCGTCCGAGTACAAAATTATGACCAGTTGTTCGCATACGACATTTTTCCGCTGGGGGACCAATTGTCCGGGGACGACCGATTGTCCTAGATCCAAATCATTCGTTACCACCGCGTCACTGGACTACAACTGTCCAGCTCATGCGGTCTTGGTATCGCGGACTCGATTTCAGTGTCATACACGGCCACGGACAAGAGTCCACAGCTGCACAGTAAATCGAACCGTCTACTCTACCGCCACTCAGGTCGGTGCCGGCGTATTCGTTGCGTTCCGGATGTTGCATATTCCGCGCCGTTTTCCGTCGAATTAAAAATATTATAATATATTCGTCAGTCGTGCTACTCTCCGATATAAACCAATAATGCGTTTTTAATTAGACGGACAACGTCCGCGGCCTTGCATAGTTGCTTCAACCTTATCGTCTTTTTACTAATCAGCTCGGATTTTATAGCACTAATATTTACAAAAATATGCGCTACAATATATTATTATGTCCTTTAAAATAATCTTAAAATAACCGCTAAAAACGCGAGAAATAGCAAAAATGAAAATTTATTTTGTTCACATATGAAAAAATTTAATATTTATAAATTAACATACATTCAAAAAAAAAAAATAATAATAATAAATAAAAGAAATTGTAAATAGGTAATAATAAATTTTTTTTTTCTATCATAGATATCAAATAAATATAGAAAATTTTAAGAGATTGACGAATCATAAAAATAAACGTTAAAAAAAAATTTGACTTCTAATTTAGTTTTAGAATTGAAGTGGTACGGCGTATCGGTCGTATTAAAACATGACGTCTGGTGGTACTTGTGGGTAAAAGGTTGGGAGCCCCTGCCTTAAGAAGTGTTCTCGGCGCCCGGAATGCACCGAGGTGCACAGTTTGGGAACCGCTGAATTGTAGATTTTATTATATTACATTACGGAGCGGTGGTATCGGCCGTCGAAATGCGTAATTTACGACTGAAAACCATAATATTATTTTCGACCGCTCGTCATACACACACACACACACACACACACACGCGCGCGTGCGCGCATGCGAAAAATACGATCTTTACATATTATGATAACATCCAATTACCACTGAGTCACTGATCGCTGTAATTCAAATACTACGCAACGTAAAAACTTGAAATTTGAAATAGAGGTTCTTCTCGTATATTTTCACCGTGCAATGAGAAAGCATTTTCAAAAATGTTTTAGTGGAGTATTAAAACATTAACCGTAATGATTCACCGCCAACACGCATTGTGCTGCACGGCACGGCGGCCCGAGGGTTTCCGGCTACCTAGAATCTATCCCTTTTGTCCGATGAGATTTGTTCCGAGAAGTTAATCGATAAAAATAATCTCGTGGCACGTACACCAAATTTATACTCTTATATATACATAAACATGAAAAAAAAAAAAACACAAAAATACACATGGGCGAAGCCTACAAATTCGGCTATAGTAATACGATAATATAAGCGATATAACGTACGACCGGTCCGCGTATCGGCGACGGTCGGTTCACAGTCCAATCGAATTTCGATAAGGTCGATCACCAGAAAACCTACGATTACCTAAATATTCTATAATTTATTAATAATAGTTATACAAAATATTATTAATTTTACTTTGAATATTTCGTTGATTCACTCGATTATGAAATAAAAACGCTCTACGAATACGACAACCAGTGGCGGATCGTTGGCGCTGGTTGGGGGGGGTGCGACTCTAACATATAAAATATGCCTACCTCTGGTCATAGGCATAACAAATCGTCGAATTAAATGCAATATAATTTCATATTTACTATGTTATGAGCACAATTCGACGTGTTGAACTAATTAAAATTAAAAACAATACAATTTATGCTTAAAGCACGTTTACGTTGACGATCTACTTCTTTCTATTTGCAAGCAGCAGTAGAAAATTAATTTAATTTAATTAACCTATTAATTATTACTATTATAATTTACCAATTATTATTATTATTTTACCTATTTTATTATTTATATTAATAATTATCACGGTTGTAGTATAACATTAGACTTACCATAATTTAATTTTGAATTATATATATATATATAATTTTTATAATTTTTTTCTTATTATTTTAATGAAATAAGTTTCAAATTCCCATTTTTCCCTTTTATAAATGTTGACGTAAAATTATTTGTTTTGTGCAGCATGAAATATCTACATATAATAATATAATGTAATTATAGATGAGAATTTAATAAAATATTTTAATTATATTCTCGGACTTTTTGTCCGACAATAAAAAAAGAATCCGGACATTTTGTTCATTTTTTTTTTCAAAACGGACTTTTTGTCTCCGGATTTTTGACCGATTACCGTATTTTACCGTATAGACGACGCTGCCTGTCGTCCTGAATTCGAATATAAGATCGCAGCTTAAACCGCACGCACACTGTTGCAGCGTCTCCGCCTATGTACATTGTACGTGTTCGGAATTATTATTGCTAAATGCACGGACGACGCTGCGGGTCGTCCAAACCCTGCTCGTGTGTGTATGCTCCTGTTATATTATTATGAGGGGAACAAATTTAATGTTGGCCCACAACAACTATTTATTTTCTTACAACTGTTTTGCTAGTCGAATACGAAAAAGCTTGCAATAGCGCGTGCGTCCTTTAGAGCCGCAAACGGTTACATTTTCGTAATTTCGTGAGGTACGCTACAACGATTTCCGCAATCGGTGGGAATCCGTTCAACACGCCATGCTTTTTAATTTTTTAGTAAAATTCAATTATTAATATTTGCACAATACATTACAATACTACACGACGACCGTCGACCTGGGTGGCCTTGTACAACACCTGCACAGTATATTTGCTGGCGGTTTATGTGCGACTACCTGTGTCCTGTATATATTGTCCCCAATCCTGATTCCAGAAAAATATGCATTCGATGACAAAAAAAGGTGGTCGAATAAGTAAATAGTAATGCTCTACTGTACAGTATAGGTCGCTGTAGTGGATGTATTGAATTTGAATCCAGTGATAGGTATTTCATTGTATACAAAATAGTAAACGTGATTTGTCAGCCTATAGGATGTTATAATATATAAAATATATTAAAAATTTATATTTTAAATTGGGTGGTGAAAATCTATATTGACGGGACACCGTTTTCAACACATTAATGTGTACCTATATATTAATTATTATTAATGAATATTCTAAATTTTTAATATATTGTAATATTCATGCATAATATTATATATTGTTGTTAACAATTTATTTAAGGGTTGATATAAAGTGCACAACTACAGGTTTCTGAATTATGCCACTGAAATACGCGCCACTTTTATTATATAGACTCACCATCCAGGTCCAACTTTTCTGTTAATGCACCTATCTTAAGAATAATATGCATATATAATTCAAAAGGTTTATGACAATTTCGTACCTATGCTATTTATCTATTCTAATCTTATTATTACAGTTATATCATCCTTATATATGTTGATTTAATAATTAATTATCTAGTATAAATATTAAGTATATATTATTTTACGTATCTTCATTATACGTTCTATCTTATAAAATCCGATTTGCGTTAACATAATATAAGTAAGTAAATAAATAATGTACGGTCATATATGTGTCGTATAGGAACACAAAAATAGGGATTATCGATGGCGAGAGTGCATCGGGTTTTAAAAACATCTGTCATCTGATAATAATAAAATATTATATCACGTTATCGTTCATATGCGTGGAGTATACCTAAGAATACTTACCTATATATATTATACCCTCCCTGGGGATGGTCGCCATGTTTTATTCGTGTTTCTATAGGAATAGCCGATTGTCCGTCCTACAAAACCTCAACATATTTTACAGTTTATGGTAGTTTTAGATTTTAAATTGTAAGTAAAAACTGTATACAATAATAAATCGTGTCTTTGGGCGAGCAAGGTTACCTATTATATTATATACACAAAGGGAATGTTCGGTGCATCTCTATATATTGAATTTCGGTATTGTTCAATTTTTCCTGCCGAGATCTGCTAAAAACATTTATAATACCTATATACAGGCGTC